>JAURVB010009060.1:0-47919 GCA_033002965.1 Piper betle
AGTTATACAAGTGGTTCTCCGTCATAGATGCTGCAAGGTGGCGAGGAAATTCTCTCTTACGACTAAGAGAGCTGCGAAAATCACTTCATGGTTTTATAGTCTTTGAAGTGGCGTGGAAGGACGTTCGGGGTATCAATTATTTGAATGAACTTCAGGTATTTAAACTTGTTCCATTTCTTTAAATTGCTGATACAGCAAAGAGAGAATTGACTCGTGGAATTATTTTGGCAGACGGACACCTCTGTTGCACTAGAAGTAAAATTCATGAGAAAATGGGACTTTAAGAGCATTGATGAAGCTTTGAAGTGCATGGACATGTGGTTTTCTGGCACATCACATGAGATCAATTCACTGTGCTACAGTTTGAAACGATTGTCCGATGGGGATGCCTCTTCTGGGTCTCACGCATTGAAAAGACTGTCGATTATTGATTTTACGTTAAAATCTGCCTCCGAAGATGTCTATTTTGATGTTCAAGAAGGCCTGATTGAAGATAAGGAGCCATATAGTGGAGGAAAGGAAGAACCAAATTTGTTAGAGATAGAGGAGGAACCTAATATTTCATCAAGTCAATACGATGACTGTTTGTTGTCATTTAGGTTTGACAACAGCCTTCTACCATTTAAACTAAGGAAGATCATTACATCCAATCTGAGGCTTCTTACTTTGCTCGAATCAGGCTTGCCAGGATGGGTTCTTTTCTTTCAGTCTTATCCCATATTTTGTCATTTCTACCGTCCATGGATGAGGCCTTTGGCAAGGACTCTTTATATCTTGATTTCTCTTGTAACTGTCATGATTGGCTTCTATGATCTCTACAAGAATGTGCCCCTTTTAAAGGCAACAGCTTCCAGTCTCCTTGGTCCAATCTTTGATTGGATGGAAGCATGGGACATGGTTTCTAGAATTCGGTATCTTGGTACTATGCTGTTTTTACAGAATTTTGAGAAGGCTGTTAGATATTCAATGAGGCTGATTAGTGTGTTGAAACCACTTGTCTCATTGCTCATTAAACCACTGGTGGAACCCTTTATAAATATGATGGAGTATTTCCTGCCTCTATGGAATACCATCTATGGGACAGGACAGTTGTATATTTCTACACTTTGGGTTGTGGTTGAATCATCATATAGCTCGATCATTGAGGTGTTAGAACTTGTACTTTATCCATTCGGGCTACTTTGCAATTATGTGGGCACAATAGGTATGGTTTTTAATATACCCACCCAACTACAAGTTTGCTCTTAAAAAAAATAGAATAGAATCCATATTCTGTTATATTTATCTTGAGCCACGTGTTTAAGTTTTCCAGATATTCTTTCAGTAGATAGCTATACTGTTATGAGTAATGGTCTTCTTATTCTTCTTTTCTTTGACTATGAAATTGTTCCTTCATAAAAAAAAATTTTATGTCTTGCAGCGGCCTCCATGTATCCTGTAGTTCTTTACGTGTGGGAATTTATTCTTGTTCCTATCCGACTTGTATTATCTTTGGCAAGTTACTTGGGATCACTATTATTTGAAATCTATCAATTGCTGAAAGATATCGGACTTTCTGCCGTGAATGTAGTACATCTAGTGTCCTTGAGAGAGGTCAAACCTAGTTCAGCAGGGTTTTCAATCTGGAAAAGCATATCAAAGGATCTATTATCAAAGGTTGACTGTAGATTCACGACTTTATTTGGTCTTTCTTGTGGTGCTTATGTGGTGTTTTCTCCCTTCTTTAAGGCCATTAACCTTTTGCTTAACTGATATTTTGTTTTCGTTTTAGGTTTTCCGTGCTATTAGAAGTATTATGAATGGTTTCATAGCCTTTGCCATGACATGCAATAGGCATCGGTTAAGGTAATGTCAGTCACTTCTCTTAGTTGGTACGCCTGAAATTTTCCCCTGTTATTTGTTTAACTTTTGAACAGGAGATAGTATTAGATCTACAGATTGAAAAGAATAATCACGAATGGTATAAATTGGGACTAATTTAAATTGGAGGCAGCACATTGCGTCAAAATCCTCAAAGCAGCAGTATCTTTATTTTGGCATAAATCAATGGACCTGCTTTTGTAGCACACATTATTAGGCCATCGACTTTGGAAAGAATGATTGATAAATTATCATTGTTGTGAATGAAACTAAAACTAGTAGAAACTTAGGTTATTTTTTTACAAAGTAATACAAGTCTTTATTCATATGAAAATTGTCAATTATTATTTGGAAAGGGTGGATAATGATGACAATGATAGAAGTGTCAGTTCTTTCTTTTAAAATGCAGTTTCCTATAAGATTTAACGGGTCCAAATGGCTGGAAAATATGGCCATTTATTGGGGGCTTTAACAGTTGTACCTGGCCAATGGAAAGAGCAAATTTTAGTTCTTTATAGCAAGAATCTGACTGATGTAAAGAACAAGTTTTAGTTCTTTACCGCTATAAAATGACTGATGTTTTAGCTCTTTATAACAAGAAATAAGTTTTTGTAAGAGTATTTTAGTTTCTTAATTCGCCTAAAATTGTTTTGTGGATTTGAAAAACATTGTCATATGTATTTGTTAGGTTTCTTATTGGACACTGTTTTGCCTATTTGGAAAGCTTAAGCCTAATGCATTGTAATTACAAAAAGTAAAGAAAAGTTGTTAAATTTGGTGATCTTGTAACATCTGAGGGATGCAGCATCTACAATCACGTGAGAGTGTTCCTCCATAATCTGGCATGCCTCCTTGGACTGAGCTCGCCGTCGACTTGCCTTTGCGGGCAGACCTCAAGAGTTGATCAATCTGCGGTAACATGCGTATGTTTTGTATAACTATGCCATTGCATGTAATTGTCAATCTGCTCATGGTGGCTGATCAAACCACAAAATTCTTGTTCAATTTTGCAGAGACACCGTGATGAATGTGAACGTTGCAGATAAAAGAGAGCTTTGTACTTCTTAACAAATTTACCAGTCCTTCTCAACAGAAAACTCAGACCACGGACAGCTTGAAGGTGTAAATATATGTAAATATCAGAAGAGTATCACTTAATAGAAGGCAATACTGTAGATTTTGTATACACAGCTCAGATAGGACCACAGTATTTCAAATAAAATTCATTCGTTTCTGGTGCAATTCAGTTCTCAAATACCTTTTGTTGTACACGATGACATTTGAGTAGAACGTAGAAATATTTTCTTGAGCCGCATTTCTTTTGCTCCACAAATATTGCAGGAAAAATATTTCATAACAATCTGTTGTATCATTGTCTTTTTGTTTCAGAGGTGTGCATCAAGGTGATGTGAATGCTATACCATGTATGCGTATATATATATATATATATATCAAACTTTATCGTGTATAAGAAAATACACGTCATTACAATGATACTGGGTAAGTGATTTTTCCCCCTTCCATGAGTAAGTGATTTTTGCCTTAGATATTTCAATATTTTAATAAAAAAAATACTAGCATATATAATTTCATGGATCTTAATTTGTGTCAAAAAAAAAAAACTCTCTCAATGTAAAATTTTTCTTGCAATAATCTTCCCCAATCTTGTTCTATAATTCTGGGGGGAGGGGGGAGGGGGGAGCTGTTATTCTATTCTATGGACAAAAGTGGAGATTCCATATTATATTCTTATTACCATTGAATCGATCTTCGTCAATAAAAATGGGACCTTTTTTACAGAGGCCTTCCAATTTGGTGTACTTGTCCCCACACGACGCCACTACCTGCCCGGTTCCAAGCATTCATAAGAGCAAATGTTTGGGAACTCCAACTCATTCCACTCCTCACTTCACCACGCGCCAATACACGAATTCCCGGTTTACCCCTACATATTTCCCGGGAGCGCGAGCCATTTGATTTTTTTTCCATACTGTTTCTACGTACGCCCGCTTTTGGAGATGGCAACAGTATGACCAACGACCGCCAAGAGTGAGTGGTGTTTGCAATGCCATGAGCCTGCATCGGAAAATTATTCAAACAGAAATCATATAAAACGGTTTAATTCATCAAAAACACGCTGACTGACTATTATGTGGTTATTATAATACCTCACAAAATGAGGGACAATTTGCAGGAGGCTATCGCCATCCATTGGTTGGGGATATTCAGAGGCGTCCCTGAGGTTTTGGCGGACGTAAAGAATTTCCGGGGGTTTAAAGGAGGAGTAGCATTGGGTGGTGTTGGTTTTTATTCCAGGGAATTGGCCGCCTTTTTTTTTTTTTTTTCAGTATATTTGTGGAGGGCCACTCCTTCGCCTAGGCCTTCCCCTCTTTTTGCGGCGTCGTCTTCGGCGGTGCCCCAAATGCGAATATCGCCGGCCGCTGCAGGAGGTTGAGCTGCGGCCATGGACTATGACGCCGGCGAGGGCGTCTCCCTCCCTGGTCCCTTGGACGGCGGTGAGGTTTCTTTTTTATTTTTCTTTTTTTTGTTGTTGAATTTGAAGCTTGCCTTTTTGTCCCCCTTTTGAGCATTGTTGGGGGAAATGTTGGGTTCTGTGCGGCGATTCTGGGTTCTTTTCGGTTTTTGTAGGGAGCAATTGTGATGTGCTAAGTGATGCGGGTGCGAGGAATCGTTTGCTGGTGTTTTTTATCGTGGCAGGGCAAGGAATTGCTTGATTTGAGGTTGTTGGGGGAATGTTGGGTTTTGTGTGATGATTGTTGGTTTTTTTTTGTTGTTGTTGAGTGGACTGTGTTATGGTGGGACTTGGTAGAGTGAGGTTTTTGTTTTTGTTTTGTTTTTTTTAATTGATGGAATTGGTTGGGAAAATGGTTGTTTTAATGTAGTGATGGTGATGATTTTTGATTTTTTTGGTTGTTTTTGGGTGAATTGGGGTGGTGTTGTACGATATGAGTGGGAGGAATTGCTTGCGTGGTTTTTGGTTGTGATTGGGTGGGGATTTCTTTTTTTGTTAAATTTTGAAACAATATTGGGTGTGTTTCTGCTAGCAATGTTGGGGAAATGATGGATTTTTTGTGATAGTTGTGTTGGAAGATGATGGTTTTTTTCGTTTGTTTGTTGTTAGGCAAATTGTGTGATTTCTGTATGATGCTAGTGGAGGAATTATTTGTCTGTTTTTGCGCGATTGTTGCTTCTCTTTTTGGTAGAAGGTTTGAAAAATCTTTCCTTTTTAAGTGGTGGCTTCTAGAATTGCTTTTGGAGCGAATTTGATAGGTTAAGTGTCCTTGAAGAAAAGCGTTATTGAAGAAACTAGAATTTCTTGTTCACCTTCCCGCCATCTTTCTGAACGGTATAGCTTATAATGTTGGTTCTAATGACTGGATGGCAATCATATCTTTGATATCCTTCTTACTCGCCTATGGTGTTATCTATTGATAGTAGAGAGGCTAAATTTGTTTAATCATTGATCTATTTGCCACTTTTTTAGTGGCTATGTACATTTTTCATAACTCTTGTTTTTGTTTCTGCAGATGCGATGTGGCAGATGAACTTCAGGGCAAATGAGGGCATGGAGCCGGGTTCTTACCCCGAGCGCCCTGGGGAACAGGATTGTGCTTACTATGTAAGAACAGGCCTATGTAAATTTGGAATGACGTGCCGCTTTAATCATCCTCCGAACAGGAAGCTGGTAATGAATTTGCATTGTACATCGACTAGTAGATGCATTCTATATTTTCTATGTCTGCATGCTTGTTGTTGTTTGTTATTGGTCTTTTTTCATATTGGTTATTACTTGCTCTGCACCGTAAAATACATGTCTTGTAACATGACAAGTTTATGCAGTGTACCTTTTTTTTTAAAAAAATACATTTTTTATAATTAGACAACAATATGTTAATTTTTCTTGATTTGTTTGTAGTCAAACTGGCTTTTTCACCTTTTTTTGTTAATTTTAAATTCATTGTTTTGTTTCTTACGATACAAAGGCCATTGCTGCTGCAAAAATGAAAGGAGTTTACCCAGAAAGACCTGGGCAACCTGAATGCCAGGTATGAGACTATGATACATACTGTTTCCTGTCATTCTACACTATACTTTTTTGTCCTCCATTATTTTGATCGTTAAAGTGAATCTATATCCAGTATTACTTGAGGACTGGAACTTGCAAATTTGGGCCCACGTGCAAATTTCATCATCCTAGAGATAAAGCTGGGTTATCTGGAAGAGTTATACTAAATATTCTAGGCTATCCACTCCGTCCAGTATGCACCTTTTCTGCATTTTTTGAGAATTAATGATATTACATGTGCTTAGGAAATTGCACTATTTTATTATTATTATTATTATTATTATTATTTTAATATTTACCATCTTTATTTGAGTGTGCTCATAGGTCTAACTAATAACAACAATTTTTTTGAGTATTTTGTCCTGATGGTTTACCTTTATGTTTTACTATTTCAGAATGAAAAGGAGTGTGCATACTATTTAAGAACTGGACAATGTAAATTTGGGAGCACCTGTAAATTTCACCATCCTCAGCTATCCAGTCCAGTGCCTTCATTGCGTAGTTCCCCTGTTTATCCTGCTGTACATTCATCTACATCTCCTGGTCAACAGACAACTTTCCCAGGAGGATTGGCAAATTGGACACTCTCGAGGGCTTCCTTTATCCCCAGCCCTCGATGGCAAGGTCCATCTAATTATGCTCAGCTAATCCTTCCTCAAGGAGTGGTTCCAGTGCCAAGCTGGAATGCTGCTATTGCTGTGAGCATCATTGTTGCTCTCATATTCATTAAATTTCATGGTTTCCTGTTGTTTTTTTGGTGTTTGAAGGGTCACTTTGGATCTAGATGTATGCATTAGTTTGTTTGGTTGTTTATGTTTGCTTTCGTCCTGGAGTTTGAATTGCTGATTTGTGAGACAAATTAGCAGGGGCAGCTTGGATCAGCTTCGCCACCTGATGGTCAGCAACAAGCATTATCAGGTGGTCAATTTTATGGATCTCCGCGCCAGACTGAAGCTTCTAGTCCTGGAGGGGCCCAAGGAACAGTTTCATCCTATGGAGCTGGTAGTCTGGCTATGGGCCTGTACACAATTCAGAGAGATAATATTTTTCCTCTGCGGCCAGATCAACCTGAATGCCAGTTTTACATGAAAACTGGTGACTGTAAGTTTGGAGCAGTGTGCAAATTCCATCATCCTAGGGAGAGATTGATTCCGGTACCGAATTGTATGCTGAGCCATATGGGTCTACCATTGCGTCCTGTAAGTTCTTTTAGATATTCTTTATATGTGACGTGGTAGCTAGTTGTGAAAGCATGCTGTTTTTTGTGCTTGCTTGGTTAATTTGTATTTACTACTTACTAGATTAATCCCTCGATGCACTGATCTGGGAACACAAAATAGGATGTGATGCTGGGTAACCATTAAAATATTCGAAGTTCAAACTCTGTGTGGTCTTTTTTTAAAAAAAAAACTTGAAATTATTTCTCATATTATCTTATTTTTTGGTAGATTTTTAGTCTTTGTCTATTTCTAGGAAAGATAAGTGATTATCTTTTCATTCCCCTATACAAAAATTGGCAGTGGGTTCTGCTAGTTTTTTATCATCTGGAATAAAATTACAAAGTTTTGCCATTGCCTAGCGATTGGCATCTTCTTCTTATTCCCTGAACAACTTACTTATAATTTCACATTGGATCAGATTTGCAAATTCCCAAACATTGCCTGCAGGTTACTGTTTTAATCCACCGAATTTCCATCATGATGATGATGATGTGGTTGATGGTCATAATTTCTATACTGTACTCTGGAATGTCCTTGCCAGCGTTATCATTATCATCATTACCAGTAGCTTACCTCGGCTATGATGCTTTAGTAATTTGGATTTTATATCGCCTATTGATTTATAACAAAATTGGCTTAATGAGTTCTTTTCCGGATGTACTCTCTTCTGCAACCTTCAAAAGAAAGGAAATGGGTTGAATTTAAAGGCTTAACTTCAGTTTCATCATATTACCTCTCCAAATTAATGAGAAAATTGTAGCTTCATGAATTATAAAGCTCGGTTTGAAGTTGAAAGACCTGTCCATGTGTACAAGTTATCTCATAAGGTTGAGTGTAGTGCAAATAGAAAGTTAAGTGATAAGTTGTTACTATGAAATTTTGCTGCTTAGCCAAGTTAATGAAATTGTCATATGCAAGTGCACACTTTCGTTATGTGTATTTTATATCACTTTGCATATTTGGTTTATGTCCCTTCTTGAGTATCTACCCTTTTTGAATGAAGCCTTGAAATACAAATATGAATGTATGACTGTCTCTGTTTTTCTGTTACAGGGGGAGCCTTTATGCATTTTTTACTCTCGCTATGGTGTATGTAAATTTGGACCAAACTGCAAATTCGACCATCCCGTGGGAACCTTTGCATATGGTTTTAATACATCTGGTCAATCTGATGTTCCAGTTGTTAGGCGATTATTAGGGTCTACAACTGTCAATTCCGCATTCTCTTTACCTTCAGGAGGGTCAGTAGAATCTGGTTCGGGCAGTTCAAGGAGGCTTTCAGTGTCAGAATCACGCCAAAGATCTTCTAGCAATGAAAACATTGAAACAGAGGGTTCACGTACAAACACAAACATAGGACCAGTTTCCACCTTTTCTTAGCAACATTGAAGACGAGGCCATCCATTTGTAGAGAGATTGATCCCACTACTGGAGTATTCAGGCTATGAAGATCAGAAATCGATCCATTTGTAGCATCATATCCCTCACCACCAGCTATAAATTTTCCTACGAAGGAAATATAGCCATCTTCATTTTCTCATTTTTGTAAATCTGCATGCCTTAAATGGTTATCTATCTTATGATGTTATATATATCTTATTAATAAATCGACAAGTTCTTTGTTTTTACAGTCTCTTTGCAGCCTTCTAATCCATCTTCCATGCTGGAAGTATTTTTGCTGTGTCATACTGATCTCTTATTTTTCCTTTCTGTCAATTTTTGTGTCTCTGGTAGTATTTTGAGATTTATGGTTGCCTTAAGTTTCTGTATAATTTGAAAACTGGAACTGTGCCAGGTTGAGCTCTAGCCTTTAGGCCGGCAGAGCAAAACTGGACTGATTAGCTTTCTATTTTTCTAAGTGTTGGTAGACGTTTAAATAAATTCTGCGTGTACGTTCTTCTGATGTATATATGTTTTGTTTTTCTTCCTAAATGTGCTTTTATATTGCCATAATTTCTTGCTTCCATCTTTTTTTCTGATTACAATTGTGGAAGTACTTCTCCCCGTGCCAAGATCCTTCATCCCTTGGTGAGGGCTGACTTGTTTGTATTAAACACAGGACTTCCATGTTTCATCAGAGACGCAGAGTATGAAGAAAGCTGCAACCGCATGGATGAAAAAGAGGTTCCTTGCGTTCAATCTTCGGTCAAAGGAAACCCATTGGATGCACTAGCTCCGAACTGGCATCATCTAGTAGGTAGCTTACCCGCTAAATGCTTACTTCATCTCTCATATATGATATGATTAGAAATGCATACTCACTCTTATTGGTACATTTGGAGGGCATGATTATTCTATGATGTGCACCGGGCTTGTCTTGGCAAATGTTTATTCTATTATTTGGCTCAAGTTTTAATTCTCTTGGCCGGCGGGTGAGGTTTTTCAATTCTCATGGCCGGAGTTTGAGTGTAGGATAGAGGTTTGTTATTTATGTGTAGGCGGTTGACTTGTGTGGGGATGAATGCTTACGTTTCTTTTTCTTTTCTGGGGTATAAGCCTAAACTAGGATTTATGTGATTACATATGATAAAATTTTAAATGGTTGAATGCCCTTTAAATCTTCTCTTTTATTTGAGCTTTTATTTGAGCTTGAGACGAGACCGACAATGTTCAAACAAAGAGAATTGAAGAATAAAAAAATCTTTAGAAAAAAAATGCATATATATAATTTATGCCGAAGCGAGATTGGTGCGTATCCTCTACGACACCCATATATGAGTTGAAATGTTCTATTTGAAAGCTACCGAGTGTTATGTAGCTGTCAATCACTACTTATCTTTTAGATGAGCAAGCGGAGAAAGGGTGCTCAAAGCATGGTTAGAATTAACCTAACACACATTTTCGACCACTAAACATGATTGCTATTATCGTTTGACAAAATATAATCACTCAAAACATCAAGATAAAGATTATGCAAACGAACATCTTAATGGACACAAAAAGTCGACTCTTTGACCATTGATAAGAGCCCGGCGGTCCGGCGCTTCAAAGTTTTCACATTTGTATTATTAAATTTTGGTCAACCATGTACAAAATCCAGAACGAAAAAATAATTGATCAACTGTTTAGGAGGATCTTGGCGTTGAAAAAGTTAACTGACCGAATTCCCTCAAAAAAAACAGATGCACTAGAAGGTCAAGTCATGAGCACTCATGACGTGATTAGTTACTACCTCAGATGTCGATGAAGTTAAGCTAGGATCTTACATTTAAGATAATTGCACTCAACTTTTAAATTGGAGGGATGCACATGTAATTAGGGTCATACGATTACCTTGTAGAACAAAAACTCGTAATTAGGACTAGTATTTTGGTGTGGCAAGCTTAAAATAAAACCTTTCTTCAGCCACAATTGCCCACTTTCTTTTCATCTACGTACCATCATGTTCATGAATACTATTGGTGGGAATAACCTTCCAGTTCCCTGTAGTTTCTTATGACAACAAAATTAGTGCCTTACGTTACATATGGGGGTACCGAAAGTCTTCAATCTCCTTTGGTTTTTCACAAAACTCCGAATAAGCAATCCAAAGACGCTCGGCCACCTGATCCCTTTGTACAAAACAATTTTCAACTGCCCACACTCTTCATTTGTTCCTTCTTTGGTCTCAACTCCCAACTCCCATTTCTTGTAATCCTTCCAAAATTTAACTACTGTATACTACTGCTAAAGAAGCCTGCTTTGCCATATTGATCTCTAATATGTAATTGGGTTGAATTATAATAATCCCAGATTTCCAATCACGGCCGGATTACTCTTGCAAGCCATTTCTTCCGACCATTTCTGACAATTGACGTTGGTGCTTCCAGAGCCAAGGTCGGCCAAGAGTGGTTCAACGCTTTTGTTTGATTAATAAAAAATCTGGCAAGAAACATATCCGCCCTCCTTTTTTCACCCCTCAAGCAAAGTCAGTGCCGCACTTTCTCATTCTTATCTTCCACCTCTTTAAATTATTAAGGAGAATTGATGCATGCCTTGAGCATTCATCTCTCGAAGACAATAGGAAGAACCTCCCACTCCCAGCTTGTTTCTCCTAATATGAATCTTCTAGTTCTTCCCCTCCTCTTCTTCATTGTTGTGATCCCGTCGGGTAAACAGCTCATGCTGTCTTAATTACATGTTTACAAACAAATTCTACAATTATAGAGACTTTTGCTCGCTCTTCTTTGCAGCAATTGTCGCCACAAAATATGTTATTCGCTGCAATAATGCATGAACCTCCACATAAATATATGTTTGTGCTTGATCATATGCTTTGCTAGAATTAGATTTCTGAAGACAAGCCCCCGGGAACTTTTTTTTTTTTTTGGGTTCTCACTAATATTTCCAGTAATGCTTAAATATTTCTTTGTTTGTGCCAATCCGACAGAGGCAACAACGTCGAGTCTCGTTGGCATCAACTACGGCGAGCTTGGGAACAACCTCCCCTCCCCGACCAGGTCGGTCGCCCTCATCCAATCCCTCAACGCTAGCCGCGTCAAAATCTACGGTGCAAACCCCGACATTCTCCGCGCCCTCGCCGGCACCGGCATCCCCGTCTCGATCATGGTACCCAACCAGCTCATCTCCAACATCTCCTCCTCCCAGTCCTTGGCCGACTCATGGGTTCAAACCAACCTCCTCCCCTTCCTCCCCGACACCAACATCAGTGTCCTCTTCGTCGGCAACGAGGTCCTCTCTTTCTACGGCGACCAACAAGCTTGGCTCGACCTCGTCCCCGCGATGCGTCGTCTCCAGCGATCCCTTCAAAGGTTTGGCGTGCAGCAGGTGAAGGTGGGCACGCCCCTCGCCATGGACTCGCTTGAATCCTCTTTCCCTCCTTCCAACGGTACTTTCCGGTCTGACATTGCCGAACCGGTGATCAGGCCGCTTCTTCAGTTTCTGAACCGAACCCGGTCCTATTTTTATATCGACGTCTATACCTACTTTGCGTGGGCGGCTTCCCCGAATAACATCAACTTGGCTTACGCATTGCTTCGAATCACAAACCAGACCTATACCGACCCAGTGTCCGGGTTAACATATAATAATTTGTTGGACCAAATGTTGGATGCGCTCGCCTTCGCCATGAACCGGTTGGGTTACCCGGGCATTCAGATTTGGATATCGGAGACGGGCTGGCCTAGCGCCGGCGACAGTGATGAGATCGGGGCGACCATTGAAAATGCCGCCGCATACAATCGGAACCTGGTGAGGAAGATAACAAGAGGGGCCGGCACTCCGGCTCGGCCTGATTATGCAACTCGGGCGGACATATTTGCTTTGTACAATGAAAATGAGAAACCCGGACCGGGGACGGAACGGAACTGGGGCCTTCTCTACCCGAATGGAACAACGGTCTATCAGCTTGACCTTGCGGGAATCGAATAATTAGAGATCTAAATAAGCGAAATATTTAAGTTAATGGAAAGTGATTTTGAAATGTGTACCGTGTAACCTAATTTTTATATCCAATTTGACTTCTATTTCTGTTTGACTTTAATTGTTCAAGCGTTGCCATTTATTTCAGTGCGGCTGCAACAAATGCACGTCGGTGCCCAGCATGATGCCTGCAACAAAATGTGTAGAATCTGATAAGAATAGATACCACATGATCACGGCCAAAGGCCGAGAAAAGTAGAATATAGCGTGATGAAATAACTGAACATGGATAAACGTCTTTTTTTCTTTCGCTACTAAAGGGCTGCTACATTAACATAAAGATATAAACGACCATTTTTTTGGCAAGATGGATAAACGGCATTGAGGAATGGTAACGGTGGAGCATGTGTTGGCAGCTGGAGTAAAAAATTCATGCAAACTTTACTTCTTTTGGCGGAACACTTTTCTTTAGTATTTTGTTTGAAAAAAAGTATTTGAAAAGTAAATAGTTTAAAAGAGTGATAATTTGTAGTAAGGTCTTTCCACTAATAATGATGCAAGACCAATGTAGCATTTCAGCATTAATCTTTAGATGCCTTCAATAACACTTTTAAAAATTAAAAAAATTAGTGAATATCAACACCCATACATTTAATCTTAATACAAAGCAAATCAAAGCTGTAAGACCTTTTTTTTAATAATATTAGGCATCAAATAAAATAAAACATTTATTCTTACTTATGATGGTAAAAAGATACAGTTTCTAGCTTATAGTTTTGTCAGCATAAATGATAAATAATAATAAACATCAACCTCTTGCTTGAGCAAGCTCATGTTCAAGTTAGAAAAAAATTTAGGAACGCCGGAGAGATGCCGGTGGGGACGCCGTCGATGCTCGGCGTGTGCTCCCGGGCGTCACGAAGTGCTGCTCTTCGAGTTCACATAAACAAATGTTTACTCTATTTAAATTGGATACTTGGAATCGAACCAAAAACTCGATTGAGATAAGATCAATTATGACTACTAAAAAATGACCTTTTTTATTTTTTTACAAAGCTACTAAAAAAGACTTTAAACAGAGAGACGAGAACTATTCGCCTCCCGCCAAAAGTGGCCAAGAAATTGGGCCAATTTATTACTAATATATATAATTGAAGATTTTTAATAAATTAATGTCACGTGTCCTCTAATTGTTTTATAATATTTATTTATTAGTAAAAAATTTAATTTTCTATTATAATTAAGATTTGTTTTGAATCCTTTAATATTTTATATTGTAATTAGAAATTATTTTGAATTCTATTGTAATTAAGATTTGTTTTAATTTATATTGTAATTACGATTTGTTTTGAATTTACTATTGTAATTAGAGATTTGCTTCTGATTTATATTAGCCATCGTATAGATAGGTAAGCGATTAATTTAGTAAAGAATGAAGTAAGAAGCTATCCGCTTTCCTGTTGTTTCTTGTTAAAACTTAAATGGGCCTAATCATCAATTGGCCTGCCCCCACCAACCACTCCCTCTTCCCCTCTCCCTTTCAACCACCACTCCCATCTCTCACGACGACTCCACCACCGAACTCACGCCATCCCGGGTAAAGATCAAAATTATTATATTTTAGTTTACTTATAAAATTAGTATGTTCACAGTAGGCATATTCAACTAAGCAAATTCAGGCCTTAAATGTACTCCATTTTTTTTATCGTTTTATAAATAGCATTGATTTTATTGGCGGATAATTATACCAATTGCTCCCACCAATAAAATTTTGTCCTATGTTTGATTCATTTTATGAAAAAAAATCATATTTGGTACAATATTCCACGAGTGGCACACTCCAACATTATTTTTGACGTGAAAGGCAAGTTACACGTGACGAGAAGCCCAACGTTACTATATCATTAATGGGCCTATCCTTACATGGGCCTCCTCACCAAGCTCTCGTCCTTCTCCCCTTCTAATCGCCCTTCCCGTTAAATCCCAGATCGGAGATCGTGGCGGCGCCGGCGCCGGCGCCGTGTTTGTTGGAACCCTAGGTGGTGCGAGCATGGAGCAGTTGAAGACGATCGGGCGGGAGCTGGCCATGGGGTCGCAGGGCGGGTGGGGGCAATCAAAGGAGTTCCTCGACCTTGTCAAGTCCATCGGCGAGGCCCGCTCCAAGGCGGAGGAGGACCGCATCGTGCTCCGGGAGATCGAGACACTCAAGCGCCGGATCGCCGACCCCGACGTCCCCAAGAGGAAGATGAAGGAGTACATCATCCGCCTCGTCTACATCGAGATGCTCGGCCACGACGCCTCCTTCGGCTACATCCACGCCGTCAAGATGACCCACGACGACAGCCTCCTACTCAAGCGCACGGGCTACCTCGCCGTCACCCTCTTCCTCAGCGATGACCACGATCTCATCATCCTCATCGTCAACACCATCCAGAAGGACCTCAAATCCGACAATTACTTGGTCGTCTGCACCGCCCTCGCTGCCGTCTGCAAATTGATCAACGAGGAGACTATCCCGGCCGTGTTGCCGCAGGTGGTCGAGCTGCTGGGTCACCCCAAGGAGGCCGTCCGGAAGAAGGCCATTATGGCATTGCATCGTTTCTATCAGCGGTCGCCCAGTTCGGTCGCGCATTTGCTCTCGCACTTCCGCAAAGTAAGCAGATTTACCTTGCTTGGCTCATTTTTTTCTCACTTGCTGAGAAGAAAGGAAGTTACTTCTTACTTTTCCAGTAATCAATTTTTTGGTAGAAATCGTGGGAGTATTTGTCGTCCGAACTTGGATGAACAATGTGTATAAATTTAAACTAGTAGTACCGCTACTACAATGTTGGTTTCCTTTCTGGAATACTTAATCTATTTAAGCTTCTAAGACTGCGATCCTAGAGTAATATGTAATCCCGTACACAGATTTGATATTGTGGAATGGAATGCTAAACTGAGACAGCTTAAGTGATACTAAATTTCTGTTCTGCATTTTTATGGGAATCTGTTTTGAAAAACCAGTACCTTCAAAGCTATTTGCATTGTATTTTTGTTCTTCATCTTTTTAGACATGAAGTTCATGCTCATGTTAAGTAGCTCACTGACTTTATGATGATGCTGATTTCTGATAAAAAAATTCTTTTATGATATAGTCTAATCAGAGCTCTGTACCACCGTCATATTTATGTGGATTGTCTGAATGTGTTTGTAGATAGCAGGTGCATGTGCATCATTTTGCTCATTAAGTAGAGATCTTTCATGCATCTTGTACTTACCCTTGTTTCAAGGTGATAATACAAGCCCATCCACGTACTTGGTTCTGCCTTTATTAATTACATTTACTTTGGCCATTTGTGGGCATTGAAAATGAGTAGTTATGGAAGTTATGATTTTGTATATTGACTATCTTCTACCATACTGTTGACCTTAATCATCATTTGTGTATGTTAATGAGCCACAACCTGACAGTGAGGGTGATTAATATATATTTATTACTAGTTTCTATCCATTTTGCTAATCTCATTTTTTTATCACCATTAATAGATATTTTTTGTTGCTTATCACAGGGACTTTGTGATAATGATCCTGGAGTTATGGGAGCTACACTTTGCCCTTTCTTTGACCTCATTACTTCTGATGTAAGCTCTTACAAAGACTTGGTAGTGAGCTTTGTTAGCATTCTTAAACAAGTTGCAGAAAGGAGGCTACCAAAGACTTACGATTACCATCAGATGCCAGCTCCTTTTATTCAGGTTGGTTTAATACGATTGGCTGTGGTCATTTACCTATATTTTAACCTTTTATGCACCTTTGACACATGATGTTGATATCTCTTAAGTTTTTCTGTTGTATATAGTTACACTTAAGTTATGTATTCTTGTATTTCAGACTTGTCTTGCTGTCTTTTTTTGTTAATTGGGTTCATGTTATAGGTTTGATTACCCTTGGGGGTGGGGAACAAATTTGACTGACACTTTTTGGCATGTTGTTCTTGTACCCTTAAGATTAGGGACAGCTAGGAATTTGTTCCAAAAAGATTTCCTGTACAATTTTGACGAAAATGTAGAAAGATAAACTAGAGAGTCTAAAACAACGATGCGTTATATCATTTACAGAAAAATCTTTCATTTCAATGTAGGATCGTGTTGTATACATGAGCAAGTAAACTGAACGCAACTACTCTCTAGTAGCTCTGAAATATGATGTCCCAATACATGATGCGCTCCTTCGAGATGAATAGAGAAATATGGTACAAATTTGTGCCTTCTCCAATTATTTACTTCAACTTCAACAACGAAGATGAAAGATAAACGACAGATAACTAAGACCAAACAAACTATGGAACCAGAAAATAAACTTTATTTCTTCTCAATTGATCAATGATGGCAAAAGGCTACAATGCTTCACATATTTACAAAAGAGAAAGACCTTTTTTCTAGTTCTAGGATAAACTAAAATAAGGCTTAGACTTAAACTAGGAAAACAAGACCTAATCCTTTAATAGGAAAGAACTAAATAATACTCCAACTAAAATAAGAAATTTCCTAATAAAAACTCCTAAGAATAGAAACAACTTCAAATCTTACTAGAAACTATCCAACTGGATACTTATAATATAAGTAGGAAACATGAAATATACTAATAAAGATAGGGTTTTGTCCGTCATCGGTCTCTATTGATTGAAAAGAACTCGTCCTTGAGTTCTGAAGGAAGCCAACCTTTAAAATCTATTGAAGGAAGACCATGAGAAGTCTTGTTTGCATCATATAATGATGAGTTGAATTGCATGTCATCAACACGTAGATAAAATCACAAAAAAAAGAGACTTTTTATAAGATTATTTAAGTAGTTTTCTTATGTAGTCCTATGATTTTGAACAAGGCTATCATTTTAAATAGTACTTTTACTCCCTTGGATTTCTTTTGAATTGCCTTCCTATAGTCGTTAGCATATCGTAAAAGTGCTGGCAATTTGAATGATTTACTTATTCATGAAATGCTACTGTAAAGGTGGTGGGAACCTGCTGTTTGCAAACTTTATTCAAACTATAAAATTCATCTTCTTTTTCTTCCACCTGATGCCCTTCTTGATGACACCTCCCGACCGGCAATGCACAAGTATTGGTAGAGTTTATCTATAAATTACATTCGGTGAGGATAAATTGTTGTCAGTTTCTTGCACGTGGTTTATTATTTTCATTGAACGTTTTATTTGTTTTCAATCTTTACCACTCATTTAGCTATTCATGTAGTGTTGATGACTGTCTCTCTGTTTTATAGCAAGCACAATCCATCAGTCTGACAACTTTTTTTTGTGCATGACATTTAATTTGCTATTAACGATTTTCTTCACAATCAGTCATTACATAGAAGATAAAACCACCTAAATTAGATGATTTGTTTTACTTCTAATAGATGTATGATTTTGTGATGTCATTTACTCTAACTACATTTGAGGCTTTTATGGGTCACTTTCATTGCATGTCATATTTTTGTTAATAAGTCTTGTATCAATGCTCAATATCCATGCTCACATCTATTCATCTCTTTAATTTTCCTGGAAAGATCCGGTTGCTTAAAATTTTGGCGCTGCTTGGTAGTAGTGATAAGCAAGCAAGTGAGCACATGTATATGGTCCTTGGTGACATTTTTAAGAAATCAGACTCATCAAGCAATATAGGGAATGCCGTCTTGTATGAATGCATCTGTTGTGTCTCTTCTATTTACACCAATCCCAAATTGTTGGCCTCTGCTGCTGAAGTGACTTCAAAGTTTCTTAAGGTAATTTTATAAATTGCATGTTGTATTAAAGTTTTCTTTTATTTGTTTGATAGGCATTCAAGAAGATTATCTGATTTTATCCTATGCTTCACAATATAATTAAGGATTGGGCATTGTATTTGGGTCTATTTCTACATTTTTGCTACTTAAATGACTGTGTACTCTCTCTTGTTGTGACCAGAGTGACAGCCACAATCTGAAGTACATGGGAATCGATGCACTTGGAAGGCTAATTAAAATAAACCCGGATATTGCTGAAGAGCACCAATTGGCTGTAATTGATTGTTTGGAGGTGAGACTGCTTCCAGGCCTCAGACAGAATTCTCTTGTTGATAGCTGAAGGGAAAGGATTTTGATTAATTTGATCAACAAAAAAAAATGAAGGATCCTGTTATGTAAACTATGTAACTAATAAGCTTATGCTGCTATGGTAAATGCATATTTATGGCTCTATATGAAAACCTTTTTTCTATGATGTGTTAAAGTCTGAAAAGTTATATGATTGGTTGTGGTGAATTTAATTTTTTACCTGACATCTTTTACAAATAAAAGTTTTGAAATGCTATGTTTGGTTGTTCATTTTCACTTTTTGTTGTTTCTGTTCGTTTTTCTGCTGGCCTCCTTTGGTATATTGACTTGTAGCAAATATTTTAAGAACCTTGGATACTATTAAATAAATTGTCACATTTTAGTTTCCTTTCTTTTTTTCTTTTTTATTTTATGCTTGTTATTTGATCCATAATTTTTTTTGATAAGGTTAAGTAATGCATAATTACAGGGCCTAGCTAATACGCTTAGCTTAAAAATGAATGTCTTGTTTTAATGTGGAACACTGGCAGTATTACCAACAATATTACAAGTGAAAGACGATGATGTTGATGTTATTCTTCATTTGTTTGATCGAAGAATTTGACATCATTTGGGATTCAAATGTTTTAATCTTTTTTATCCGATGAGGTTTTTACACACTTTCTTATATCCTTTGTTTTGTATGTCACTGGTTTTTGTGTTGTAGTAAATCAAGAATGAAAGTTGTATCTAATAGTTTATTATAGGTTTTGGTTTTAATTCATGTTGTTTCCTCAGGATCCTGATGACACATTGAAGAGGAAGACGTTTGAGTTACTCTATAAGATGACAAAATCTACCAATGTAGAAGTTATTGTTGATCGCATGATTGACTACATGATAAACATAAATGATGCACATTATAAAACCGAAATTGCTTCTCGTTGTATCGAGCTTGCTGAGCAATTTGCACCAAGTAATCAATGGTTTATACAGGTGAACTTTTACGTTATTTGTTCAATATTTTCATAATGTTAAGCATTTTTGGCTTATATATTTTGCTCAATTGTGTCCTAATAAATTTTTCTCAGACCATGAATAGGGTCTTTGAGCATGCAGGGGATATTGTTGATACTAAAGTGGCACATAATTTGATGCGTCTTATTGCTGAAGGATTTGGAGAAGAGGATGAGAATGCTGACAGTTTACTCAGGGCCTCTGCTGTATGTACTTGTTGTCTATTTTCGTCTTAATTTTAACTAGATGAAAATCATGGTGGTTTTTTGAAGGTTACAGATTTTTGTTTATTCCTCAGTGTGGTTTTTCTTATCTCTTTTGGTTTGTATGAATGGTAACCTCTAAAACGGAGAATTGTGAAGATAGGAATGTTGCAAAAACTAACGTAACAGAAGCCTCAGCAAAGTTTCAGGGATTGTTTGTAGCTGGCTCTGAACAAGTGCAAGTCATCCTTTCGCATCTTCAGGCTGATTAGCAAATAAAATCTGAACTGCAAATTCTCTACGTGGGTTTTTAAGCTAAAACTGAACTTGAAGCTATCCTTTCAACTTTGATAAAGTGGAAGTAAATGAAACAGTTGAAGAATAGGAAATGAAAGGTGGAGATGAAAGAGATCATAAGATATCACATGAAAAATCTTGCACTCTGCCGCAATTTTGAGAAGTGGCTTTAAGATTTTAAAAAGTTGCTGTCCTTATATGAATTCAGTTATTGTTGTTTTGTAGTGTTTGTTGTTCTGTTGATTTTCAAGTGTATTTTGTTTGTTGAAACTCTTTTACTAATATTTTGGCTCATGGACTAGTACTTTTTACTCTTGACCCGACAACAATGTTGTGTAACCTACATTTCATTAGCTACTTGGCCCAAGGTGAATGGTATTTTTTACCTTTAACTTATAATAAATAATATTTATGTAATGACCTTACCTAAGTGCAAATTAATGGGCTTAAGTTTTCCCTTCAAGATCTATAAGTGCCCCCTGCTAATATATTGGATACTACCCCCGTAGGTATTAGATGTGGGTCTAAAGTTTATGAAATCTTACGCCACCTACATTTAAGAAATTCTATTCTTAGAATTCCTTTCCTCATGGGCCTCATCTATGTCTATTCCAACATACCATCTAATATAGTCTCGAGTTGGATTTGATATCATCCATAAAAACGTGGCTTAAGTAATTAATGGGCCTAGGTCATCTCTTCAAATGATTAACCCAAGTTGAAGGTTTATAAGTCTACTCCTATGGTTAACCCAAGATGATGATTTATAAGCACACCCTTTGGATCTTACCCTAGTAGGTATTGGTTGCAGGAATAATTTTTTTGGGATCTTATAATCTACAGTCTTTATGTATAAAAAAAATAGCATTTTCTTGGACTGAGCTTTTTCATACAGATCAAAAGTTGAAAGAGAGGTACTCTCACTTACATCTTAACTTTAGAAATACTCCTTGCAATAAAATTATGATTTAAAATGCAAAAGTTAACAATCATTAAATTTTACAAATGCAGTAAAATCATAATTTAAAATTCATAAAGAAAGGCATTTTTCACTTGTGTAAAGTTTAAATTTCATGGCATCCTTGTTTCATTTTATTGATTAAGGCTTTGTCTTTTCTTGCAATTTTTTTTTAAGATGACAAACTTAGTGTTCTACCATCACACATAAGAATCACAATGAGCAAAGATGGCTGGGGCGCAATTGGTAGAAGCTGTTGCACTAGGATTCCCCACAAGATCTAGTAATTCTGAGAGAAACTATACGCAAAAAAGAATACCCTCCAACCCTCATTGGATCTGCCAAAGAAACAATTTTCCTTCAGTAAAAACTAACTTCAGTGATTGACAGAGCATGATTATAGACTAGTGAGGACTATTATATTAGAATTGACTTGTACAAAGCAAAGTAAAAGGCAACCTACTGCACGAAGGCTGCCGATTGGAGGGCCTGGGAAAGGGTGAAACCATAGTCTATTGTATTCAGCCTTTACATTTTACAAGAGGTCATTTCCTTGACTCAAGTCTGTCACCGTTTGGTCAATGGCTGCAATTTTACCAGTTGCACCACAGCTCGCGTTTGCACTAAGTGTGGTAAACTTCAAAATAAGCTACATGTGACTTTTCTTATTCGATGAAAGCTGATTTGTAGGTGGTTTATGTTATTTATTCCCAAATATGGGCACTCATCTATCTGAAAATGAAAAAAAAATTATATATATTTTTATTTTTTGTTTGTCTTTTATTTTTTATTAAACAGAATTAAAGACATTGCTGCATTTCATAAAATCCTGAACTAAATTTTAGTGGCTATTTTTGTGATATATTGAACCTTTTCAAATGCCGCATGCAGGTTGAGTCCTATTTGAGGATTCTTGGAGAGCCAAAGTTACCTTCTCTGTTTCTACAAGTACTAATTTTTCCTTGTTTGGTTACTTCCTGGTCATCATTTTTCATTTCCATAATTATGTTGATGGTATGTGACCTATTGCAGGTCATATGTTGGGTACTAGGAGAATATGGTACAGCTGATGGAAAACATTCTGCCTCTTACATAATGGGCAAACTATGTGATGTTGCAGAGGCCCATTCAAATGATGACAACGTCAAGGTGGAGTTAATTTGTATCACTGTCATCTTTCACGTAATTCCAAATGGTTGGTGTCTGGGACACGGATTGTATTCTGTCATTCCATCAGATCATAAGACCACTCAGTTTATCATTCATCTTTGTATCTTTGAGTCAACTTTGTTGTTGATATTTATTGGGAAAAAAGGATGAAAAAGAGGGGCATGTAGCAGACACCAAAATGAAAGTTATGTACTGTAAAATCAAGTGAAACAACACTTAAGTGTCAGGAGTTTGCTTCTAAAAAAAATGTTCTAGGAAAGAGGACCAATAGGCTGAAGACATAAAACTTGGTTTGTAGGGTTAATTATGGTGTTTATTTGCTCTTTAGGAGAATGAATAGGCATCAATGCAATGTGAGCTCTGATGCGAGTTGGGTATTTTGAATAAAAAACTGTTGATGTGGCAGCACTATAATAACGTATCATTGTTATGGAGAATCTATTAGTCTATTCTTTCTGTGTAAAGCAAGGTAAGCGTGGGATTAGTAACTGTTGATCAGCGCTAAGATAGATTCTTGTTGTGGATCAATTTGGCTCATGTTTGTGACAAAATTAGGTTCTCCAGTATGTATACTAGATCTTTTGTCTTTCCTTTCTCTTTTTTTATAAAAAATTATTTAGTTGGATAAATGTAAACGTTACATTGCCCATCCCAAGCCCAGATAAAGGAGGGTTTGTGTTAGGAAGGACATTAGACCATAAACAAGTTGTCATTTGTAATCACATGGATCCTAAATTAAGATCCGTTCCTGACCTCTTTTTGGGATGAGGTGGAAGAAGAATAATTTAGTAGCGCTTAATGAGATACATATAGCAGGGAGATAAAGGATTTACTTTTTTTGAATTGGTTTTGCAAAAAAAAAAACTTAGCTAAGCCTAGATAAAGGAAGGTGGTTGGTGTCAGGAAGGGCATCCGGCCATCCAAATTTTGCTATTTGTAATCACATGCATATTAGCTTAGGATCCATGTACCCAACACTCTTTGGAGCCAGTATCTAGAATTCTTTCCTATGCAATTTGTGAAGCTCTTCTTCTGGCACTAGATTCTTTGAAGTATCATGGTATATAGAATTGCTGTCTACCAAAATTTCGAGATAATGCCATATGATGAAGAAACAGCATCATGTTAGTGTTTTTTTTAATGTTCTTAGAACATAAGGGAATTTTGTGGGGCAATTTTAGGCGCAGATTTAATTACTCTCTACTTACTGGGGGCTCCTGAACAGTTGTTTTTGGAGAAAGTAGAAACCAACTTATAGACTGTTATACTTTTTTTATATGTCTGCAACCTTCACAACTCAGTGAAAGTTCTCTTTACAGGCCTATGCAATAACTGCAATTATGAAAGTTGGTGCTTTTGAAATCGCTGCAGGAAGGAAATTAGATCTGTTGCCAGAGGTTTGTAACTGATGTATTTTTCTAAGCATATTATTATTGTAAAAAAGGCCGAAAATAGCATAGAGGTTGAGGTTTTTTTGTATTATGGCATGCTTGCCTCCATGAAGCCATCAGGTCAATGTTGCATTTTACACTACCATACGTAACAAGATTATATGTGATTTTATCCATAAATACCTTCTATTCCCAAAAATTCGGGTATAGATAAGATTCTTGTTTGAGAAGGGTTTACAATTGCTTAATTTAAATAGGGCCATTAGATCTCTGATAGGCCTCTTTGTGAGAGATAAGTGTTTGTTTGCTGTGTTATCTTGTGCATTCTTTTGTTTTTTTACTGCCATATAATCCTGAAACATTTCTTATCACGTTTTTCAAGTGTCTATACTTATTTCTTTGTCCTGGATGGTACTTGTTCAAAATTGCTATAATGTAGTCTAAACCATGGTTTTCCTTATAAGATCTTGAATTCATCTCATAAAGCAATTTTAATATGACCTTTAACGTTATTGTCCTAGATCTTCATTAGATAACTATAAATTATAAAAAACAAATGTCAGGCAATTCTCAACATTCTTCTAAACTTAAAATCTTGTTATCCGAAGACTGTGAATCAGGATACAAGACAATTAAACGAGGATTTTTGAAACATTTCATTATTAGAAAAGCTTGCATGGGCCATATGTTCTCATTGTGGATGCTTATGGTCACTTTTTTTGATTCGATTGGAGTGCTGGTTATAAAATTTGACTGGGGTGGCCTTTTTTCTTTTTGGTTTATATGATTTGTGAATAATGGTAGATTGGCTAAGCCAACTTTTGAGCCACGTGATATGTGACTAAGACATTATGTATTGCAGTGCCAAACCCTCATTGATGAATTATCAGCTGCTCATTCAACAGATTTGCAGCAGCGGGCATATGAATTACAGGCATTATTACATCTCGATTCTAGAGCTGTGGAAAGTGTAATGCCAGTCGATGCTAGTTGCGAGGACATAGAGGTCAGCTCTCAACTGCTATAATCTTGCATATTCTTTTATTGTTGTAATGAATTCCATCAATTTTTTTCTATGGATAAACTTAAGCTCTGTTGATAGATGCCAATATCTAGTGCCTTGACCACACCAAAATTAACTTCTAAGGTTAAGTGAATGTGGCTACAATCTATTGTTGCTTAAAATAATTTCTGCCACAATTTCTGTATGCTCTGTCAAGGCTATGGGTTGGGAACATGGATCCTAATTGAAGAATCTTCTTATTCTTCTTTTTCGACCTTATCTGAAAAGGGGTTGGAGACGCAAATCCTAATTTTGCATTCATGTGAGAAGAAATGGAAAATTTCTTGATGCTAGATGCTCTTCCTGATGAAGTGTTTCTCACTTAGCCTAACCTGTAACATCATTTGTAAATATATTAGTTTTGTGTGACAAATTCATAATTTTAAAAAGTCTTCTTTGCATGCCTTTATTGAAAGCTAGTTTGAATAATTCAATCTTTTATAACAAACACTTACTGGAAAATCTGATGATAATATTTGATCTTGTTTGAAATTTTTTACTAGACAAAGTGATGTGCTAATGCACATGATGCCTATCTAGCTAACTGGAAATTGAGATAATGATATAGAACCACTTATTGTGATGTCTGATAATACTTTTTGCTTGTTTGAAATTTTTTGACAAGAAAAACATATATGTAAATATGCATGACGCCTGTCCAGCCAACTGGAAATTGAGATGAGGTGAGGATCTAGACTTGTTAGATTGTTATCTGTTTTTTATAAGTTAGTTAGCCTAGTAGCAAAGCTTTCTGAAAAAAATTCATAAATTTCCAAATATATTTGAATTAGTTTGTGTAGGTTCTAAGTGTAAACATAAATGGTTAAAGGACTTGACCGAAAATCTCATATTAATAATACATATTGAAGACATGAATTACAACATTTCATATTCAAATAACAGAATATTGAGTATGTAATTGTTAATAAGTTCTAACATAACATAAATGCATACAGTTAAATCATCAAGACCACATGTCCTCTCATTTGATTTTAGCTGAGAACCTTTTCCACAATGGGAAAATCTTTTTTATCTGAAAGAAATTTGTTTTTGTTAAAAATAAAATTGCTAGTAGATTGTTTGATTTTTCAATTTTACCATTGTTCTCCATATTTGGCCGACACCAATTTTGCCCCCCATTAGTGTTTTGGTATATGAAATTAGTATTCCGCTGAAATTTTAAACCATTGTCGGGATGATGACTAGTGAAGTTGGATGTTCAATGACTAGTGAAGATACAATTTGAAAGAACATGCATCACCTTTTGTCATTCGTGAAGGTGGTGGATGTTTGCGGAAGTTTAAACTTATGCTGATTATTGCGAAGTCAAAACAAAAATTTCAATTAGTTTCAATGGTCTGCGCTTGTTCTGTTCAATGCCTTTGGACTTTCTTGTTCAATTTTTACTGCTGTTTCAATTAATACTTTTATACAACGCATTACTGTTTCAACTTATTTCTATTATTTAGGTATTAACTGAAATTTTCTCACGAATGTGCAGGTGGACAAAACACTGTCATTCCTAAATGGCTTTGTGCAGAAATCACTTGAAAAAGGTGCTGGGCCTTACATACCTGAGGACAAAAGGACTGGTGTTATAAACGTCAACAACTTCAGAAACAATGATCACCTTGAACCATCAACACATTCACTTAGGTTTGAAGCATATGAGCTTCCAAAGCCAACTTTTTCAACGCAGCCTAGTGAACTGCTTGCACCTTCAAGCGATCTGGTACCTGTACCTGCCCCTAGTCATCGTCCAGAAATCCAAAAGCAATCACAAGTTTTGTCTCTTGCTGATCCTGTTCCTGCAGATCTTAGTGCAAAACTTAGATTAGATGGTGTTCAAAAGAAATGGGGTAGACCAACTTATGCTTCCCCGTCACAGTCTCATGATCCTAGTGTGCGGAAATCCGAAAATGGTGCTACACATAATGATGGTTCGGATAGGACAAATTTGGTGCCTCGGGATCTTTCTTATAATTTACAAAAACAACAGGTTGAAGTTTCAGCTGAGAAACAAAAACTTGCTGCATCCTTGTTTGGTGGAAGCTCATCAAAAAATGGCAAAAAATCTATTCCAAGTCATAAATCTTCAAAAGATAGGCCTGCAAATTTGGAGAAGTTGCGTGCTTCTCAACCAAGTCAACCTGCTGTGTTAAAATCGGCTCAGCCCCCACCAGACTTGCTTGATTTAGGGGAACCAACTTCTAGCAGCTCTACGACAGATGATCCATTTCAGCAGTTAGGACTTCTTGGACCTCCCCATGGCTCTTCAGCCAATTCAACATTGCCGGCAGCTACAGAATCACAGGATCTTATGGGGCTCATGGATGCATATTCACCTGACTTGATCAGCACGCCATCAAATTCAACGCTGGCGGACATGGTTGTGGGTGGTCTTGGCTCTGAATTTTCTACATCTGCCGCAAATCCACTCCATGGAGATATTATGGAATTGGTAAAGAAGGGTCCTAATTCAAAAGATTCGTTGGAGAAGGATGCTGTTGCAAGACACGTAGGTGTCACACCGTCAGGCAGGAACCCCAATTTATTCAGAGACTTGCTTGGCTGAAGTGTTCCTTTGAAACTGGATGAGGAAGTCCAGTCTTTAGTCACAGATCAAATATTGATATATTGGGTGAAAATACCCAACATCTATGCCCTATTTTGATGGACAGATCAAACAGCTTGAAGGTTGAATCAAGCAAGGTCGATTTCTTAGAGCATGTGCTCCTGATACAGATTTTCTGGTCTTTGTGACGTGATTTTCCAGGGCTGGATTTAGGCTGTTATACATGATACTTGTGTGCTCCTGACTAGGCAATTGAATTTGGGTCGTCAGATCCCTTTCCTGCGTATACGAAATTGTGTGGATACCTGTCCTGTGCACCTGCGGCTTTCGGGAGCGTCTTTTGTGTTAAGGCTAGGGCAATCTCTCGTTAAATATCCGTCATTTGAATTTCGGTTTTTTCATAAATGTAATATTGGTTTCTTTCAATTTTCATTTGATCATCTTGGTGTGTACATTAATTTGTTGATGTTAATGGCGGGAATAAACATGGTTGAGGTCAGCTACTCTTCTCTTCTACCCTTGGCAATTGCTGAACTTCGGAGAGAACAGTATTTCTCTTGATCTCTTGTGCTTTTCCACCCTAAATTACCAAATGTATGTTCAAGTGAGACTCTGGTTAATAGTACTTGGTTTTGCATTTGCGAACAGTTATGTTGCCTCTTTCCAGGTGAAAGTTAGGATGGTGAGAATGTGGATCTTATTTACGACCATAATTGTTAGTGAATGAATCAAATTTGGATTTGAGTGTGAATCGTATTTGCAAGTTTAATATGCAATTTACACAATTTGGCCCATTTTAAGTAACATCCTGGGACTTAGATTGCACACCCTCACGCCTGATCCAGAAAAATGAAAATCAAAAAATAAAAATAAAAATAATAAGGCACTCTCTTATACCCCAACCTTAGCAGGTGCCCACTTCCTTCCCTTCCCCCTCCCCCTCCCCCGCCCCTCTCCGACCTTCCTCCCTCCTATATTTCCCTCTCCCATATTTCTTTTTCCTACTCTCTTCTCCTCTTCAACTACACTAACCAAAGTATATTCTTTTTCATTATGCTTTTATAAACTCTTTTTTTGCTTACCTACTTTGATCAAATTTTATATTATCTTTTTTGTTTCTTATAGTTGATAATTGATTTGACATTATATTTTAAATTTATTTTAATCTGTTTTTTAGTCAATGATTATATTATATCTATATTTAAAATAAAAAAATAAGTTTTTATGTAGATAATCTCTTAACCTCTTTATATAAATTTATTTGCTATAATTATGTTTATATTATAAATATATTTTCTACAACTATAATTTGTATTTTGTGTACATGCATGTGAATATAAATATTTTTGTTCTAATTTTAATGATGTAGATATTTGTTATAATTATTATTTATATCTTGTCGTTGTCAATATTTATTTATAATATGTTTTAATTTATAATTAGGTACTAAAATTTATCTTTTAATTTTACAAAGATAGATGATCTCTTGACTAATGTGATGGAGGCAAACTCCCAAGAAAGAAGGGGGAGAGCTTACTTTGAATGCAAAGTACATGATAAATATCAATCTTTTCATTGCGTAAGTAGGAGGCTTACGGATGAGATATTTCTGATGGATGTATGAGAAGATGTTATTTTTCATTTCGATGAAGAAATAAGAGTTGTTATAGAGTGAGAAAATTGAAAAAAGACTTTGGTTGGAATGATATTGAAAAGAGAGTGACTGCTTCGAAAGATTAATGGATTGAGTATATAAAAGTTATGTTTTGAATACAAATTTTAAATTTACTATTTTACTAATGAAATTATATTATTTGGATACTAACATATAATCATATTTTTTTGTAGTCCCATCCAGATACAAAAGAGTATTAGCACAAGGGTATTGAATATTAAGATGGACTCTAGAAAAAACACAGCCACGGAAGAGCATAGTGCCACTAATAAAGAAAATTGTGTTAAGATTGAAGAAAAAATGGCTAACAATAACATTGAATTTGATGATATTCACACAATGCTAGAGGATAATGAAGATGTGTCAGAGCGTCCAATATCAAAAAACGTTTGAGCATCATCTTCTTTGAATGCGGGGCTACGAAGTAACGTGGAAGGGAAAGAAGATAAGATGTTCATTGATGCACTTCATAATTTTTATGAAAAGAAGTACCAAAAGAAGGTGGAGTATGAAGGCCATCATTGTATAGTTGCCCTAAATAAAATTCCAAATTTGGATATAAATTTGAAGCTTTGTGTATCTCAATTCATGACTTCTAATGAGATTAAACTTTACTTCATTGAGAAACATCGTGCTTGGTTGGCCCTAATGGCCACTAGGTGCCAAATTGGTTGATCATTATTAAGAAACTTGTGGTAGTTATAGGATTGTCATCCTTTATACGATCATAAAGTTGTGAGCTAATGAGTTATTCAACTTATTAACATTGACCAATTAAATTTGTTGATCATCATTATTGTCTTATTTGTTATGGCTTTAGGATGTTGTAATTTTGATTATCATTTATTTGAACATAATAGGTTATCTCACTTATTATTTTTAGGCTCTTGAATGTGTTGATGATCATTTTGTATTTCATGAAGGATGTATAGTGTCATGCTTTAAAAAATATTTGTGATCATGATTTGCTATAAAATATTTGTAATGAATATATGTACACAATTTTGATGATTACTTATTGTATGTAATACTATAACATCAATTAATTTGGATGCTCATGTTATAATGTGTGTGGCCATTTATATTTCTATATATCTTTGTTGTTTTACTATGTATGATGTATGCTACATGTTTATAAAATGTTGGATTCGGATGAAAATGATGAAGAAGAGTTTAAAATGCTTATTATTGTTACTGATGTAAACATATTTGAGAAAACCTTTATAAATTCAGCATCATCAACTACTTAGGACCGGTGAAAAATTATGTGTGAGGTGGTTATAAAATAATCGACCTTCGGTTATAGAATGCACTCTCAAACTTTTTGAAACTTGTGCAATATCTTAAAAAGAAGGGATTTTATATAAAAAATTAAATTTGTATGCATAGAAGAACAAGTTAAAATTTTGTTAGGTACAACTGGGCAAAATAAGCACTATTGTGTGACTCAATAATATTTATGTCACTCAGCATGGATCGTTAGCTACTATTTTACAAGGTTTTAAATGTAATTTGTTCATTGTAAGCTAACTTTTTACTATATCTATCATCAAATATTCCCAAAATAAATTAGGGAAGATGAACACTCTTTCCTACTATGTTATTTTTAAGTTTGAAACTCTTTTTTATTTTTTTATTTTATTTTAAACATGCTGCAATTATATATAATTATATTTTTTAATAGGATTGTATCAGAGCTATAGATGGAACACGTCTCCCTGCACTAATTAAAGGGCCTGACACAACCAAGTATCGAAACAAGAAGGGTATTTTGTCATAAAATATAATGGTTGCGTGTTCTTTTGATGTGATTTTTATATTTGTCGTAACTGGTTAGGAAGGATCGACCATAGATGCTAGAGTTTTGATATATATACACTCACAAGAGAAGATAAAGTTGTTGTCCCTCAAGGTATTTATGAAGTTATTTGAATGATAATAGCCTCCATATTACTTATGATGACCTATGGTGTTTGTTTTATTTAGGTAAAAATTATTTTGTCGATGTTGATTATGCAAACTTACTTAGATTTTTGGGTCTATATCAAAGAATTAGGTATCACCTAAAGGAATATGAAGGTGATCAAAACCAACCCCATACACCCAAAGAATTGTTAAACGATAGGTGTTCATCATTGACAAATGTTATTGATATGATGTTTGGAATGCTTACAGTTCATTTTACCTTATTGAAAACACCACCTCTATTTTCTTACAAAACGCATTGCATGTTGTGTGTTGCATGATTATATCCGGCTTTATGAGAACGAAGACGTATGCTCCAATTGAAAAAGAAAGACATCTATCAGATAAAGAAAATGATTCTTATAGTATACCAACACGAATAAAGGACATAAATTTTTCAATGCAATTTCTAAAAGAATTTATTTCATGATACTGAAATGAGATTACTCAACTAATATAGAACAATTGATAATTGAATGCATAAAATTTTATGTTTGATGTTTGTAATGATAATGTTTTGACCGTTATATTTTTTTATTTTGAACTTTATAAAGCTGAACTAAAAAGGTGTGGGACATTTTTAATCATGATTTGTTAGATAATATTATCAATTTATTAATTTAATTGGTAAATAATCGTGATATAAACTTGGATGCTATTAGTAAATTCAATAAGTTATATGAACTTTATTAATAATGTATAAATTACATTCAAAACAAATTTTAATTATCCTCGCTGACATATTAAATCAATTTAGGTAAACTTACAGCTTAATTTCAATAATAGGTGTAATTTAATTTATTATAGATTCACTAAATTCATAATAAAATATAATTTGCAGTGTCAATCTATTTTAACAGGGTGAATCGCATTCACTAACCCCCCTTAGTGAGTTAGATCATTTAATTCTGTTTAATAGTGTAACTTTTGGGCAAGATAAAGGTAATGACGCCTGTTGCCTGAATTTAACATTATTTTTGGTTTAAAAAAAGATTATTAGCGTTCAGTATTACGACGGGCGTTTGTTAATTGTGACATAGAAGACACAGAAAATTGTGTAAATTTGAGCGTTTGTTGCCTCTTAATTTATTCTCTTTTTTTCGCATACCTGAAAAGAGCGACGTCTTCCTTCTTTGATTGTGAGCCACTTGATAATGCGAACGCATATTAGAGGAAGCGCTTTGCACCATCCTCACATATTGCGTATTCGACGGAGGGACATTGCCCAAGGGGCTTGGGTTGTTTGGTGAAATGCCTGGGAGGGGTTTGATGTCTTGAACTGCTCTTCTCTCGGGGCTTGTATCTGTATGGAGGGGAATGCCGTGCTAGCTCTGCACTTGTTCCATGAGATGAGTCGCGACTTGATCCTGATTGAGTATCCGTTGGTCATTGCTGTTAGGCCCTTTGGGTTACTGTTGGACCTCTTAGCCTTCAAAAAGACTTTGAACAACTAAAAAAATTTGGAGTACGTGTCCATGTGGGCATCCTTAGGGGTACAGCGAACTTGGCGGGCGTGGCATTGGGGTTGCAGCTTCGCTGTCTTTTGATTGTTCTTGGTTATGGTTCCAACATTTTTGTCAGCAATGTGCTTCTGGACATGTACGCTAAGGGCAGTGATCTCCGTGCTGCGAAACAAGTTTTTGATGGAATTTGCGATGGATAGATACGTAGTTTCCTGGACTGTGATAATAGTCGGGTTTGCGCATCATGGTCTCGCCGATGAAGCACTGGATATGTTCTCTGGCATGATTCGGGAACGTTTAAAACCAAATGAAGTGATTTTTGTTGGCCTAATTTACGCCTGTAGTCGTGCTGGTTTGGTGAAAAAAGGTCGCCAACTCTTCGATGCAATGACTAGAGTACATGGAATCAATCCATCTCTGCAACATTACACCTGCTTGTTGGATCTTGTATGTAGATCAGGGCTGGTGAAGGAGGCTGATTGTGTACTCAAGAGTATGCCATTTGAGCCAGATGAACTAACATGGAGCACGCTATTGTGTGCTTGTAGACGGGAAGGGGATACTCAGTTGGGGCTTCGAATTGCCGATCATATTCTCAGTATGGACCTTAAAGACCAATCAACCTTTGCGTTGTTATCAAATAAGTATGCTCGTGCAGGTCTGTGGGGAAGAGTATCGGGGGTTCGTAGACGTACGGCATCCATGGCTGTGAGAAAGTTCCAGGGAATAGTTGGGTGGAGTTTGGTAAAGAGAGCTACATGTTCTGCGCTGGGTAGATGAATCATCCAATGAAAGATGAAATATATGGATTGTTGGTCAAGTTGAACAAGGAAATGAGGAAACGAGGCTATTGTCCCGACACCAGCTCTGTTCTACATGACTTGGAAGATCACGAAAAGGAGGAGCAATTGTTTCTGCACGGTGAGAGGTTGGATGTTGCTTGTGGACTGCTCAAGTCTGTCCCTGGAACAACAATTAGGGTTGTGAAGAACCTTAGAGTTTGTGGCGTTGAAGCTCATTAGCAGCATTGTAGGAAGAGAGATTGTGGTTCGGGGCGCAAATCGCTTTCACCATTTCAGAAATGGGATTTGTTCCTGTCGTGATTTTTGGTAAAAAACGTTTTTATCTTCAGTAATTCTCCCTTCGTGTCTAGGGAAGGAAGTGGAGTGCCCAGTGTTCAAGTATTAGGGCAACATCATTTTATCCATTTAAATCAGCTTCTCTATTTTGTTTCGCACTCACATTTCGCATCAGCTTCTCCATTTTGTTTCTCGTACACATTTTGGTGTTCGTGTCCTCATTTTTTGTACCTTATTAATTAGTAGATAGCCACTATTAGATATAGATGTTGGCACTATTCGATATAGATGTGAAAAGTGGGCAAGTCCGGTGTGTAAACGTCTGTGTTGGTAGAGGTTCTATTTGTTGGAGCTAGCTTATTTATCCAAGAGTTGTGAAAGAAAGGGCGGAGTGGAAGGTAAGAAGGAAGGTCTCGTAACCTCGTTATAATAAGATACATTACCCATGCTTACCCAAAAAAAAGAAATTGCCCATGTCATTTTTTATTCAAGTGCACATGACATGCTCTTTCTGGTTTAGTGTCAATGAGAAATACCCACAATAGCTTCTGTCGTGAAACCTCACCATATATGTCTTAGCTTCTACTCGCGTGCTCATCATAATGCAATCTACCGAAAAGGTCCCCATGTAACAACACAACTAATTGAAAAATATACCATGGTATATAGATGAAACCAACAAAATTCAAGCAAAACTAAACTAATTTTGATGGAAAGCAGATGCAAACAAATGCACCTAGCGGTCCCATTTCTTATTTAGCTCAGCGCATAATGGGAAAACTTGTAAAGATAAACTTGAACCGGAAATGACGACTAACGAAATAATGAATAGATGGTCTTCTCTTTGCTTCGGTTAATAGTATTCTCCTCCGAGTTTCGACAGGCACCCTTAGTACCTGTAGTGAGCTGGCTTGTATGGACCATGAACAGCCACGCTAATGTACTCGGCTTGCTCAGGCGTGAGCTTGGTGAGCTTAGCTCCGAGCTTCCCAAGGTGAAGAGCAGCCACCTTCTCGTCCAAGTGTTTTGGCAAGACGTACACCTTCTTTTCATATTTGCCGGATGCTCTCTCCTTCCACAACTCCAGCTGAGCAATCACCTGAAAAAAAAATTCTTTTTTTACGAGATTGATCCAACAGTCTGCAAACCATAGATAATTTAATTATGCAAAGTGGTAACATTTCGAACAGCAATCTTATCACTTTGCTTATAGCATCTCCAAAGAGAGTACCAAACTTCGGAATATGTAAATCTGTGAAGCTAGTACAGGTAAAAAATTCATCCTAATTCAACCATCCTTCAAGGCTTGATTACCTGGTTGGTGAAGGAGCAGGACATGACAAAGCTGGGGTGGCCAGTAGCACATCCAAGGTTCATCAATCGCCCCTCGGCAAGGACAATAATGCCGGAGTTGGTCTCCGGGAAGACCCAGCGGTCGGTCTGGGGCTTAATGGTGATGCGCTTCACACCGGGGTAGGTCTCAAGACCAAGCATATCAATCTCATTGTCAAAATGGCCAATGTTGCAAACAATGGCATTGTTCTTCATCTTCTTCATGTGGGACACCATGATGATGTCCTTGTTACCGGTGGTGGTGACGAAGATGTCCGCGTCGCTCACAGCATCCTCCAAGGTCAGGACCTGGAAGCCTTCCATCAAGGCTTGCAGGGCGCAGATAGGGTCGATTTCGGTAACAATAACTCTAGCTCCGGCCTGCTTGAGAGCAGCAGCACAGCCCTTGCCGACATCTCCATACCCACAGACGACTGCCACCTTGCCGGCGATCATCACGTCGGTGGCCCTCATCAGCCCATCAGGAAGTGAGTGGCGGCACCCATAAAGGTTGTCAAACTGTTTCACCAAAAGCGACGAAGCGAACTCAATCACTTCATTTAGCAATCGGAAAGAAATACAGAGGAACAAGCAAGACAATTATTCAAGCTGTAACATTAGATGCCCAATGTAGCATGTACATTCCCATCAATAGGTATATGGAACTAAGAAAGAAATTTGAAATTTGGTTTGATCCAAAGGAAATCAAATTCAGTAACCCAGAAATCAATCTGATCTATCACCAATCGTTCCCAGAATCTAGAGTGTAAACCAAATGCTTTGTAACGATTAACTTGTGTGCCCAATTACAAACTTGGGTGAAACCGTTTCACTGAAGAACAATTGATGTTAGGATCTCACGTGCGATCTACATTGGATATACAACCAGATAAAAAAAGCAATGATAAGCAGAGAGAAACCAAGTTTTGAAACCAAAACAATCATCAGATATAACACCGATCCAAGAGTGAGCAGACAATAAGAAACTTAAAAGCCTTGAAATGTAACATTTCAATAGCAAATGAAGAATGACAGGAAACATCGAGAGGTGAAACAAATTTCATCAGTGAGAGAAGAACAAGGGACATTTAGATCTGACAGGAAATCATCATTTTAAAAGATTAGCCAATTCAAGATCAAAGAGGGCTAGCAGAGACAAATCAGGAAACATCGAGAGGTGAAACAAATTTCATCAGTGAGAGAAGAACAAGGGACATTTAGATCTGACAGGAAATCATCATTTTAAAAGATTAGCCAATTCAAGATCAAAGAGGGCTAGCAGAGACAAATCAACAGTAGTATAAGCATATAAGGAACTAGTCCATTGACTGCTTTTTTTCAGAGTCAAATGTTCCTCATTTTCATCAGATCTGGCAATCCAACCTATTAAAATCGATTATTCAAAAGACAGAAAAAAACCATCAGATCTAGAACTATGACAGACAAGTCAAATCTAGAACTCCATGAATCCATAAGATCTAGCAACTCCAAATTCGAAAGAGAAGCAAATGAAATTGACGAGGATACCTTGCTCTTGGTAACAGAGTCATTAACATTGATGGCCGGGAAAAGCAGCGCCCCGGACTCCTGCATCTGATACAACCTCTTGACACCGGTGGTGGTCTCCTCGGAAACCCCAACCAGCCTCTCCTTCATCTTGTGGAACCTCAAAGGATCCACCTTTAACCCATCCTTGATAATGGTGAGCACGATCTGGAACTCCGCATTGTCCGTCGACGCCGGATCGGGCAGCTTCCCGCTCTTCTTGTACTCCTCCTCGGCCTTCACCCCCTCGTGGATAAGCAGGGTCGCATCGCCGCCGTCGTCAACGATGAGGTCGGGGCCGCCGCCAGGGCCCCAGTCAAGGGCGCGCTCGGTGCACCACCAGTACTCCTGCAAGGTCTCGCCTTTCCAAGCGAAGACGGCGGCGGAGTCGCGGGCGATGGCGGCGGCGGCGTGGTCCTGGGTGGAGAAGATGTTGCACGAGCACCACCGGACCTGGGCGCCGAGGGCGGTGAGGGTCTCGATGAGGACGGCGGTCTGGATGGTCATGTGGAGGGAGCCGGTGATGCGGGCGCCGGCAAGGGGTTGGAGGGGGCCGAACTCGGTGCGGCAGGAGATGAGCCCCGGCATTTCCACCTCGGCGAGGTCAATCTCGAGGCGGCCGAAGTCGGCCTGGGCCATGTCCTTCACCTTGTACTCCCGGCCGGAGCTCGTCTTCTCCACCGACAACGACGACGCCATTGCTGCTATATCTGTGCTCGTTCACGACCTTTGTCGTCGGAGTTTGTATGGGGATGGCGTAGAAGATGAGATCTCGACTGTATATATATATATGTTTGGCGGGGAACGAACAGGTGGGAATTATTTTTTTTAAGATACGCCACTTTGCAAATACCACTTGTGATTTAGTGGGTAAAATGCGGACTTTTAGCTTGATCTGTAGATTATTATACTTTAAAAATCGTCAAAGAAATGAGAGGATACACTTAACTTGGAGTTTTATAAATACATTTTCCTTTTTTTTTATTTGGAAGCGTAAAGAATAATTTAATAAGTTATTTTAGTGTTATTACATTTCATTTTTTTATTTTTTTGGGGAATTTTAATTCATTTTATTTTATTTTGCTAGCCAAACACAATTTATCGAGTGATATACTTCATGTCTGAAAATGTAATCTTGATAAAAATAAAGTCAAAAAAGATGTACAATTACAAGATTTAATATTCATGCTTTCGTGTGTGATCTTCATAAATTATCAGATAAATATACATTTACAGTTAATTTCAGTTACATGAATGTAACTTCTTGGGTTAAATTTTTAAGCAAGAGTTAATCGTGAATCCTTTAAATAGTTCTGTTGTTGTATCATGTTGTATAAATGTGTATGCTTGCCGTATTTGATGTAGAAAAATAATGTCGCCCCTTTGATTTGGTGGCGGATATGAGATTTTTAAGATAGCCAAGTTATGGAGTTGGTGTGATCGGGATTGGTTGTTAGCACATGATCTTCGAAAATTTAGGGTTTTAAGTTAATACCTTCAAAAAATATATGAGTTGTGAAAATGAGAAATGTTAGGTATACATTGCTGGTTTAGGTTTTATATTTAAACAAAAAACCTAATTTTCCGAATTTATGTTAACATACACTTAGACGACTCAATTAAGGGGCAGGCCCTCCCTCGTGCTTGTGGGTAAATTTTATGTGGGTACTATATATATATGCATCTCTTTCTTTACCTGTACACACCAATTTAGATGTTTCTTGAAATTAAGAATATCAGCACCCAAAATGCATGTTCTTGCCAAGCACATCCAAAGAGTTAAAGGTATCAAAGGTTATGCATAGGTTGATTGTTGGCAATATTAAAACCAATTGAGTGTTACTCAGGTTTCCATGTTCATAAATGTGTAAGTGAATGTCATTAGTAGTAACCATGATATGTACTTCTCAGTTAATTAAATAATTTGGTGGGGGTTGGTCAAGTAGAGGACTTTGTTTTTTCTTTATTTAAAATAAATAAGCAACGAGTTGGGCAGCAGTAGAAATTATAGTTTGGAGTCTTACTCAATCACCAACTCCCTAAAACATGGAGGGAGAGTTGGTGTTGGATGGTGCTCTCAAGTCTCAATTTTTTAAATTATTTTGTTAGGAAAAAAAGCTTGTCAAATCTACAATCATCATTTATATAATTTTCTAATTGAGTATTGCTATTTGCTACAACCACTAAAATTTTTGGCACTTTTTTCCCATCTGTATTTTGATTTGATTATTTAACGAGCCACCAGGATTACGATTATATTTTAATTTTTTTGGGCCAATCAAAATTAAGTTGGGGAAATAAGAAATATTTTGGTAGTGTAAAAGAATTTTCCTTTATTAGTTAGCTAGTCTAAGTGGAATTTTCTTTTCATTGGAATTTTATGCTGTCCGTCGTTTCACGTGAAAGGCTGACTCATCCCACGGCTTTCTCGTCCCACGAAAATGTGAGCCGACGAGCCGGAGCAACCAATTTGAAACGCAAATAGATCCCATTATTCCACACGTACCACCAAATCAGTACTGCCTTTGAAGTTTGAACTACTTTTTTTATTTCTATTTTTTTATAAATTTAAAAAATATTAATTCATTACCTAACTACCACTTACCTTTTTTCTAAAAATAAAAAAACAGCTACCACGTACTTCCCTTTCCCAATTAGTTGGCAAGAGAAAGATGTATGGAACTGGTGGACATCACGTTGGTCAGCAGAAGAAACGGTGAGAAGCATTTGGCTATTTCATGTTGGAACATGTATTCTAAATAATGGTGTGGACAGCCACCCGATACAAAGGAAAGTTGGTGAGCACTGTACCATATTGATATGATTGCTTAAAATTAATCTCACGTACGTATTTTTTGTTTATAATGTGGTAAATGGAGTTAATGGTTTAGTGATCCACGAGCTAAATCGGGATTATTTGGAAGAACCATATTTAACTCCGCCTGAGAACGACGCACCACCGATCATCCTGAGAATCGAGGGCACAGCCGCATCGCTCCTGGGAAGAGCTAACTTGGAACGATGGCCACCACCAACCAAGATCTGACCTTGTAAGGAGAGGAATGAATTAGACCTGGTCTTGCGGACATTAGCGCCCCTTCAAGTTTCAACAACCACCGACGCTACGCATCCCTAACAATAGTAGCTGCAACTTGCCCTTCTCCCGACTAATTCTCTGTTTGTGCTCTTCTTCAACGTGGAAAAGATATGCATGCAGTCCGTAATTCGTCACCTTGTTCAAAAAATTCTTAAATATATATACGTACTCACTTTAAATACTCACTGAATTTAAATAGTCTCACATCTCTTAAAAGGATATTGACGGTGTCTTATATATATATAAATGTAAATTTTAGGTTTTTGCAAGTAACTAAGATTACATTGATCCATGGTCGAAGCACAGGTAATGCTTATAAGATGTTTACAACTTCAGCCTTTGTTCCAAAGATATACATGGTGGTGACTCATGAAAAAGAAAAAAGAAAAAGAAAAAACTACGGTGCGAACTATAAATCTACCCTATTTATTTATGTTATATTCATAGAATAATTATCACAAAGACGTACGCCTGTTGTTACCTGTACATGCAACAAACAATACACGACGATGTATTCGTGTAAATTTAAATGTCGGAAAAGAAGCTACAGTTTACATGTTTGATACGCTGTTTGCAAATATTAAGTTCAGATTCAACCTCTAATTTGCCTGGGAAAAAAATAAAGAACTAACTTCTTAATTAGTATATGTTATATTAAAAAAATACCTTGTATTTGCATTTTCCATTTATTAATAATTTGTATGGAGTACTTGCAGACGAGATTGGCTGGTATTCCCGGCTAGTGCTACATTGCTAATTCCCACCTTTTCAACGATTCCTGAGGTAGTCCCTTCCACTCCGTCTCACCTACCAATTACATCATTAAAATTTTGGCCTAAATATGCTGCTGTGGGCCTGAGGCTCACATTAATAAATTGAGCATAAGATCCTTAAACACAAACATTTCGTTATAACTATAAATTGAGCATACAGGAGCAATATGAAATGAAGCGAGCCTAATTATGTTTGGTCTTAATATGTTGTTGTGGCCCATTATTTTTTTATCAAGTATCCAAAATTCCAGCGTGCCTCGAATATGATAACGTCAGTATTGATCAAAACTGTGCTTTAAGGGCTGTTTAGAATAATAATAAATGGCAAAACTTCATGTTTAAAATATCCACGTGTTTTGATATGGGTCACCAATTAGACGAAAATGTTAAAAACCTAAAATAATGGAGGACTTATTATTCAGATGAAAAATAGGTGGTTCAAATTTCGCAGGTTGAGCGTAGTGGGGTTGTGATCTACGCAGTGAGATTAGATTATAATCTATATATGAGAATTTATTTCTGACTCGATCTCCAAAACTTGAGTTAACATTTAATATATGTATACATGGCGTAAAATCTAGAGTATGCGTATTCTAACAATTTTCAAATTGTCTATTACATGTTATTTTATTACTATAACTTTGATTTATATTTTTGAAATATACTTTTAAAGCAATGCACTCTTTTTATGTAAATAAATATATTAAGACATTTTAATCCTTGCTTGATTATGGTCAATTAGTTACGATTGCATTATTGTTATTGAATTAATTAATGGGCCAACGTTCATTAATTAATGGATGTAAATGTGTATTTGGTTTTACCTTTCAAACCTACCACCGCCCGCCTAAAATCAAACAAATAATGAGATGAATCCCATTTACGGGATTTGGCAAATGGGCGCAATCCCCGCGCTTATAAAGCCGTCGCCCCTCCTCCTTACCCATCTACCCCTCCCTCGCCGGACCTCCACCGTCCCCCACCGTCGCCACCGCCCCTACCTCGCCGCAGTCCGCCGCCGCCGCAACCTCGCCGCCGCCATGGATCCGGTGAACGCGTGGGGCAACACCCCCTCCACGCCGTGGACGAGGAGATCCACGACCTGATCGAGAAGGAGAAGCGCCGGCAGCGCCGCGGGATCGAGCTCATCGCCTCCGAGAACTTCACCTCCTTAGCCGTCATGGAGGCGCTGGGCAGCCCCCTCACCAACAAGTACTCGGAGGGCATGCCCGGCAACCGCTACTACGGCGGCAACGAGTTCATCGACCAGATCGAGAACCTCTGCTGCTCCCGAGCCCTCCAAGCCTACCACCTCGACCCCTCCACGTGGGGCGTCAACGTCCAGCCCTACTCCGGCAGCCCGGCCAACTTCGCCGCCTACACTGCCCTCCTCAGCCCCCACGACCGCATCATGGGCCTCGACCTCCCCTCCGGCGGCCACCTCACCCACGGCTACTACACCTCCGGCGGCAAGAAGATCTCCGCCACCTCCATCTACTTCGAGAGCTTGCCCTACAAGGTCAGCCCCACCACCGGCTACATTGATTACGACCGGTTGGAGGAGAAGGCTCTCGACTTTAGGCCCAAGCTCATCATCTGCGGCGGCAGCGCCTACCCCAGGGACTGGGATTATGCCAGGTTGAGGTCTGTTGCCGACAAGTGCGGCGCGCTCTTGCTCTGCGACATGGCTCATGTCAGCGGTCTCGTTGCCGCGCAGGTATATACATATATATTCTCTTTCATTTTTCAATGTATACAACAATGATTATGCATTTGGGGGTTCTCGATTTGATTCATTTGTTTTTTTGGCAAAGTTGTTAGATGATTGATTGATTGATGTCTGCATTGTTCTCTCTCTCTGGCTCAATGTATATCTGAAATTTTTGGATTGGAATTTATGTAATGGTATCAAAATCTGGTTATTGAGGGCATGGATGCTTTGATTTGATGTGTGATATATCAAATTTGTTTTTTATTAACGGTGAATGGTGTTGTTTATTTGTGGATCTATTCTCTTACCTGCATGAGAGTGTGAACAAGTCTGAAATGGTTTGCATTTCTATTGCCCTGGATCGAAATGTTTACATAGATTATTTTAGTTTTTATTCTATTCATTTTGCTTTTCTACTTACTCCTTGGTCGCACTTTTTTTATTTGTTTGTAATGTTCGATCTTGCCTGGTGATGTAGGAACTTGCTGATCCATTCGAGCATTGTGATATTGTGACCACAACTACCCACAAGAGTCTGAGGGGTCCACGAGCTGGTATGATCTTCTACAGGAAGGGTCCCAAGCCACCCAAGAAAGGGCAGCCTGAGAATGCCGTGTATGATTTCGAAGACAAGATCAATTTTGCTGTTTTCCCTTCTCTTCAAGGGGGCCTCACAACCACCAGATTGGAGCATTAGCTGTTGCACTCAAGCAAGTGATGACTCCTGGGTTTAAGGCATATGCCAAGCAGGTTAAGGCCAATGCAGTTGCCCTAGGAAATTACCTGATGAACAAAGGGTACAAGCTTGTCACTGATGGAACTGAGAATCATCTTGTTCTATGGGATCTTCGGCCTCTTGGCTTGACTGGTGAGAATTCGCTTCATCAGGCTTACCTCAATGTTTTTGGGAGAAATCAGATTATCTTATGAATGCATTTTTGCATTTGCATTGCATTTTTATTCTGCAGCCATATATGATGTTTATGTTCATTGCATTTGCATTTACAACTTTATCTCATTTTTCATTTACAGGGGGGGTGTTAGAAGGGAATTTGATATATGCCACTATCCTCAGCCTTGTTTTGTTAGGGTGGGATACACTGCAGATGATGATGATTATTTTTTTATTACATGCAGGGAACAAAGTTGAGAAGCTTTGCGATTTGTGCAACATTACTGTGAACAAGAATGCTGTTTTTGGAGACAGCAGCGCTTTGGCTCCTGGAGGTGTCCGAATTGGTAAGATCACTATCCTATTTGTCATTGTTTACTTACCGGGGGTCTGCATTTTTTTCAAATTCTGCACAGGGAATTAGTACTAAAAGAGCAATATAATATTCAATCAAAAAGAACCTAAAAATATTACTTTAATAAATATCCAGTTATCGTTCATCTTGTCATGGCTAAGTAATAAGATAGGTATTATGATGAAATTATGAATTAATTATTTTTTGGCGGAGGATTGCAGTTGGTGGGAATTGGGATTTGGCCTTTTATGCCTACGTTGGGATTTTCGATACAGCAACAGCCATGTCTTTGCTAAGCTCCATTTTTTTATGATTTATCTGAGTCTATAGGAGTGAGTGCTTTCTAAAGTTGTATGGTGGATTTTCTTTTGCACTGCTTATTTTCTCATGGAAGAAGTTATCTTTGTTTATTGTTGGTAAGCCAACATTATGTTTGTTGTTACGTGTAGGTACCCCGGCTATGACCTCGAGGGGTTTAGTTGAGAAGGATTTCGAGCAAATTGCAGAATTCCTGCACCAAGCAGTGACCCTAACCTTGAAAATTCAGAAGGACCATGGGAAGCTCTTGAAGGATTTTAACAAGGGCTTGGTAAACAACAAGGACATTGTGGACCTCAAGGCTGCAGTGGAGAAATTCGCAGGTTCCTTTGACATGCCAGGTTTTCAAATGTCCGCCATGAAGTACAAAGACTAAGCACTTTGCATCGAATTCCTTTCTGCATCTTCATTTCTTTTGCACCTTTTCCCATCGTATGAAGGTTGTGTTTTTACTTCAAATTTGTTCTTGAGGATGCTGTTCTACAAATTGATAAGTGGCTAACTGAAATATGAATTTTCGTTCCATGATAACTGTAGTAAAAAATCACTCATGGAATTTTGGTTTTGCCGAATTTAGCCTTTGCTTATGAGCTCATGATTAACACGCGCCCATTTTATTTTATTCCGTTGCTTCACCGCTACTAAAAAATGAGAGTAAATAAATGCCTCTCTTCTCAAGGTTTTTACCACTGTTCTTTTCTCCATGTTGAAAGAAAAACAGATTATATTTCTGATATAGTTATTTTATGGCCCAAAACGAGGTAGCGGTTACTAATTCTACCTGTTAATAGCACCGATCAAGCTCCATGATTTTGCTCCATCCTTCACTAAAAAAAGCTTAATAAAGGCTTCGCGTTTGTTCTTTCTCGGCTCGAATCTCTTTATTTATATGAATTAGATTTTTGACAATTATATTAGATTCATGAAATATGATTAAGTAATTAAAAATCAGTATTTTATAACAATTTAAAATTAAAAATGAAGTTTTGATGTTCATTTTATAGTAATACTAAAGTTTACGTAAATTATACTCGATGAAGTTAAAAATTAATACAAACATTAATACATAAATTATACATAAACATTAAACAGGCAGCTAAGCAGGACACGCAGGGAGAGACCCATTGCAACTAGACAGTTGTTATATTTGGCATCATAGGTTCAATAGTCAATTACAAGTACATAGAAGCGGCACGATGAAAGTGATGTTGAAGTTTTTAGTATGATTGCTAAAGAGGCATCAGAGATCCAATGGTTAAAAAAGCCACACACAGCAACTTGCTCATCCTCACAATTTTTATTTTTTCACGAGGAGAATTATTTGTTTACCCATAAAGAATGATGGGTTCGTGAAACTGATAATCTGGATTGGCCCTAAATTTGGGCTATGTTAAACGGTTTAATAAAATAACTTTTTAAGTGTGAATTATATTCACATACTTTATCTGCAATTCAGCATAAAAAACAATACGAAGTTGTTAGTCATATTACACACCTTTTTAATTATAAGTATATGTAAATTTAATTCATGAACTTGTGAGCCTAAAAAATAAAGGATATAAAAGATTTAAAATAAATTTATTATTTAAATTCACTAACAAGTACAATTTTATTTAAAATAAATTAATAGTGAAATATTATTCATGTTTTCCATCTATTTTAATAATATAAATTAAATTTACGCTTTGAAGTGGTAGACATATGACACCATTCACCGTGGCTTACTCCATGAGTAGCTTTATCTCTTGTAGGGCATTCAGAGACGTTAGAGTTCAGTTTATAAATTTTGGACGACAAAAGGGCAGTTATCTCCGTCGTTCCACCTTTTTATCTTTTAAAAGAGTTGGAAGACATTGACCACCCATGGATCCAAATGAGATAAAATGGCAAAATTTAATAGCAGAATACACTTTTTCACGAATAATTCTCCTTTATCAAGTAAAAAAATACCAAGCATATCAAATTAGTCTCTAGTCAAAAGTCAATAAAAAAGATTATTTGATGGCCATTTATCACTTTGCTGAATTAACTAACCCTTTTATTTAGATACATCATACACATAACCACGCAACACCCCCAATAAAATGAAAAAAAATGTGAGAAGAGAGCGCGCAAATGGTGTTCATTGTTTTATCTTAGTGGTAAATTATTAATATTATGGATATAAAATACATTTAAAACAAATAACGGGGACATCGAATCAGAAATAAATTAGAAATCAGGCTACATATAAAATGAAAATATAGAAGGATATTAGACCAGTGAAATTAAAGTACGACGAATTGCCTAATTGAAAGAATATCAAGACAGAGGAATGAATAATATTTTCCAGTGTTGCATAAATCGGCCGATTCCGTGCGGAATCGGCCGATTTAAATCGGATCGGCGTCGCGCCGATCCGATTTCGGGGCCGAATCGGGCGGCCCCGAATCGGCCCCGGAATCGGCCGAGTTCGGCCGATTCCGACCGATTTAAATCGGAATCGGAATCGGCCGATTTAAATCGGAATCGGTTTTTTTAGGAAATTACCAAAATACCCTAGGTATGATTTTTATTAAATTATTTAAGCATGGGTAAAATGGTAATTTGGATTTTAAAAACCTAAAATCAAACCCGCTCCCCCGACACCGCCGCCGCTCGTCCGTCCGCCGCCGCCCGGTTTCCGCCTCCGCCGTGCGGCCCCGACTCCGCGCTCGCCGCCGACCGGGCTGCCGACCTCGCCGCCGACCTCGCAACGTCGCCGCCCACCCGTGGCCGGACCGAATCGGGCACGCACGAATCGCCGCCGACTCCGCCGCCGGCTCCGGGCCGCCGACGGTTCGTCCGGCCGGGCGGCCGACATCGCCGCCGTGAGACTCGCCGCCGACCGGGCCGCCGGTGGCGGCGGGGGGTAAAAATCGCACGGTGGCATTATTGTAATTAAAAGTTGACTCGAGTCTAACTCGAGTCAAAAATAATAATTAATTCGAAATAATTTAAAAAAATCTTAAAAAATATTTAAAAATATCAAAAACTATAATACACAGAATAATATCAAAATAACATCAATACTTAATTTTAATATATTTATATTATAAATTGTCAAATTATTATATATAACTGATTAAATTAATTTGGACCGATTCAACTGAACCGATTCCTGGCCGATTCAGACCGATTCCGATTCCGATTCCGATTCACTGGAAAACCGATTCCGATTCCGATTCCGATTTATGCAACCATGATATTTTCCCCAAAGTTCCCATGATGACGGTTGGAAATGGGTTATGCATCAATAGAGAAAAGACAATTAGCACAAAGGGCTAGAATAATAAAACGATCGCATCTACTTCATTTCCTTCTTCCTCTCTAATGTACATTTGATGTAATAAAAAATTTATACATTACCAATCAAAATTGTTATAATTGAGCAGGCCTGACTTTGTGTTTCCAGCTCCCTCTTCATCCAAGAAATACACCCACACAGTGATGTTGAACGCATTTCCTCTTCTTCCCTTAAAAACAATGATCTTCTTCTCACGCAGTGAAGACGCCTATGATACCAGTTCTATGGAGAAGGCAGTGGAAGTGGAATAGAGATTCGGCAATGATCAACCAAAATGCACAGCAATAAACAGCCTCGGATGTAGGTCACACTCGGCAGGTTAAAATAACACCTGAAAGAAGACAAAATTACCAAAAGAAAAAACAGCAGTAAGAGTGACCCATCATCTAAACCACTGTTGAACGGCCTTTTCAAAAACAAACTGCTCTCAAACTTGGATCAAGCAAGTGCCATGGTGTCAACGCGGTATCACATATGGCAAAGCATATATATCTGTCGGTGGCAGCAGTACAGCTTCTGCCCATACTTGTGGGGCTATTTCACAACCCTCAGGATTCACCATTGGCTTCTTCAAACGACCATTGGTATCTCCACTACCAAACAACCAGTCTTGGTTATCATCAAGATTACACCATTCTTCCACCTTGGGTATGTCATAAATTTGGTTTAGATATTTCACGTCAGGGTGAGGGGGTTTTGGCGCAGATGCTTCTCCACTTTCATGGACCTTCCCACCAGCTGGAGTCGTCAAAATAACTGAAGATACGCCAGCTTCTACTGTACCATTGATCTTGATACCCTTTTTTCTCTCGATTATTAATTTACTATCAGATGCTCCTTGTCTGTCATGACCAAAAAGATTTGGCATACATAAAAGTTCTGGTTTCCTTCCATTTTCAAGTGGCAGATGGGAGGAAGCAGCTACTCTTGGTAATTTATTCGGCCAACTCCCACTTTCTGAATGGAAAAAAGACATAACTTGAGATAAAGTCCCAATTTTGATCATAAACACAAGCTATAGTGTAACAGAATTGGAAACTCACCATGGGTAAAGCCGTTCATTTCGATCTCTTTTCTTTTCTTATTGTCTTCACTCATGCAGCCAAACTTGCCATCACTTATCAAGGGTGGCCTGGG